>CM035096.1:58952042-58969542 GCA_020205505.1 Panax japonicus
AAATGGTCAATTTGACTTTAAAAAATCAAAACTGAGCAATTAATTTGGGACGGAGGGAGTATATAATAATACTTTTTGAAAAAATACAAGAAAGTACTCCATTCCAAATATAAGAGTCATTTTAATTATTTTACAGTCTATTTAAAACGTGGGCTAATCCATAAATATATCATTATTCCCATTTTCTAAGTATCATTATATGAATATCAAGTTTTAGGGTCTCTTTTTGCTCCACTTTGTGTACTATAATTTAAAGGTCCATATATACTTGCAAAACAAAGAAATCATATTTCAATCAGAAAGTCTATATAAAATTGTCCAATAAACCCCAGACCCCCACTAAATTACACATGACCTTATAGTATTATATCCCAGACCCGAAAATACTTTATGGTTTCTTCCCTTGTTTCAAATGTGAAGAAATAAAACAAGGCGGCATTCATGATACCCCAATGTATTCACCATGTAGTCGTTCTATCATCTGATGTAACATCAAAAGGAACCCATTGGTATATATGCATATTCTATCAAATGTAAACATATCAATGGGTTGCATAAAATATACTAGTAGCCTTTTTATGATTTTCCTCTTTTCTTGATTGAGAGTTTTAAAAGAAAGACAGAAACCAAGTATGAATATATATTTGCTAATTTAGGTGAAATTTAACATTCCTGACTTTGACAAAGATGGATCCCAAGACCTCCTTGTAAGCTCAAAAACTCCCCCTCAGCTGGAGCATCTTCTAGAACTTCAGGCGTCTCCCCCTTAGCTAGTATATTCTCTATCATGAGAACTTCAGGGATCTCCCCCTCAGCTAGAGCATTGTCCTCTTGACTTGCTCTAGACAGTTCTTCTTTGGTAACTACATTCTTTGCTTCCTTTTTGAGCACTTCTTCATTCTCAAGGATGTATTTCTTGACCAGCTTTCTCCTTGATTTTCTAGGCTGAGCCACAGCCTCAAGACTTTCTTGAACCTCAATTTTGTCCTGTTGGTCAGCCAATATGCTTGATGCAGCCACTTCCTTGCCTGATATGCTTGGTCTGGTCTCTACAATCAGTAGAGACTCTACGATTGAGGAGATGGAAGGCCTTTTGGGTTTATGACTGATTTTATTTTTCTCCAGCAGCTAAGATATGGTGTCTCTATCTTCTTCAGCCTCAACATGTTGTTGCTTCTTTCTCAGGATCCTTAGAGTCTCAATGTCAGAGGACTCTGCTGGTTTATCAGTTGTGGATCCCTGGGGTTCTTCTTCCATCCTAGCCTTAAGCTTCCTCTTGCCCTTGCTTTTTTCTGACAAGGACAGAGGGTTCTCCTTTGTTTGCTTCTTCTTCTTCTTCTTCTTCTTCAGTTTCCTTGAGAACAGACATGTTTCCTGGAAGGCCTGAGTCCTTCAGATCACCAGTTCTTCCACTGGACTCGGTCATCATGCGAACATACTCAGCTGGGTTTATCTTCCAATTTTCAAATAATTTTTGGGTCATTCATCTGTTTGGGTTGATAGCTTCTTCTTCTTCACCCCCAATTTTGTCACCCAGGGTAGACTGTAGAATGATACTTATGAATCACCCGTATAGCATCTTTTGAGGGATTTTTGAATTCTTTGAGTTGGTAATCCACTTCCCAATCCATTCAAGCAATAGGGTTTCATAGTTGAGTTGTATTCCATAACACATGGCAGTCATGAGCTTGAGTTGTACTTCATTTACAGAGTCATGACCTGTGCTCTCGTAGCATATACATTTCCCAACAATATCAGCTAGAAATTCATACCTCTGTGGAAACTCCTTCTTCTTGTATCCTTTCACAGAGGGGAGTTTCTTGTGATGCATTCTTCTAAGTCCCTCTTGGAAGTCTACGCTATATATGACTGGATGCCCTCCATTTTTGAGACCTAGGGCGAGGTTGAAGTCTTCGGCCTTTAGTCTGATTTCCACTTCCCTTACTCTCGTAGTGATGGTGTCATTTTAATTCAAACACACCATTCCTGTAGATTTCTTTCACTAACATGGGATAGATCAATGTGTCTGTGCTCAATGCTTCTTCGAGACCCGCCTTCTTCAGTAAGGCCAGAGTCTTGTGGAATTTGGGTTCGGCTGTTTTGAACTCGTCAAAGCAGAGTCTATAGCCGGAGATTACACTGGAAGTCGCTATTGATTTTCTTGCTGGAAATGAGATTTAACTGAGCTTTCTTCTGATTTAGGATTTTTGCTTTGGGATAGGATGAGAGAGATTATCTTTTGAACTTCTGATTTTCAAAAATACGATTTCAAAGAGTACATGTAACTTCCCTCTCTCCATTTTGCTTAGTGGGACAGGTGTCAACTTTTACTTGGCTCTACGATTTTGACTGATAAGGATTGTACTGATTTGCCCTTGACTCCTACAGAGCTGATGTGTCCTTAGGGAGGACTACGATCGCTGAGGTAGTCTTGTGATCGTTGAGTCTACTTTGCATTTGTCGAGTCTGAGCTACGATTGTCGAGTCTGTTCAACATTCATCGTGTCTGAGCTACGATCGTCGAGTCTGTTCAGCAACCGTTGTATTTGATCTACGATCGTCGAGTCTGACCGGATCCTTGTGATGAGTTTTTGACATATCATTCTTTTAAGGTAACTCAGGAAGGGCCAACCTCTTGGAGTGAGTCAAGGGTTAGGTTTGTTCCTGAGGCGCTTATCAGAGGGATTGCTTTGTTTTGAAGCTTATCATCACATGATGCATTCTTACTTTGTTGATGGGGCTTTTGTCATCGTTGAGTCTTCACTACGATGGTTGAGTCTTTGCTACGATCGTTGAGGTAGATTTGTCTCTTCAGCTCTATGATTGTGGACTTCCCTTGATCATGTCTACGATTTAAAGTTTAGCCTTTGTATCTGTTATGGTTAGTAAAATCTAGAGCATATATTTTATGGTTGTAGATTTAGCATGCCTAGCTCACTTATTAACTTATTAAATCTGGATTCATCTAGAGGTTTTATAAAAACATCAGCAAGTTGATTTTCAGTAGGGATATATTGTAATGATATAGTTCCATTTTGCACATGATCCCTAATGAAGTGTTACCTTATTTCTATATGCTTAGTCCTAGAATGCATAACAGGATTATGAGTTATTTCTATGGCACTTGTGTTATCACAGTGAATGGGAATGGATTTGAAATCAAACCCATTAATCAGCTAGCTGATTTTTCATCCATAGGATCTTAGCACAGCAGCTGCCAGCAGCAATGTATTCAGCTTTTGCAGTTGAAGTAGACACTGAGTTTTGCTTTTTGCTAAACCAGGACACAAGTCTGTTTCCTAGCAAATGACAGGTGCCACTAGTACTCTTTCTATCTATTTTGCATCCTGCAAAATCAGCATCTGTGTATCATGTTAGTTCAAATGAGGATTCCTTGGGGTACCAAAGCCCCAGGTAAGGTGTACCCTTGAGATACCTGAAAATCCTCTTTACAGCAGATAAGTGAGATTATTTAGGGTTAGCCTGAAATCTAGCACATATGCATGTCGTAAATATTATGTCTGGTCTACTGGCAGTTTGATATAAAAGAGATCCTATCATACCTCTGTATTGAGTTATATCAATACTTTTATCTTTTTCATCTTTGTCAAGTTTGGTTGCAGGAGCAATTGGGGTTTTCACGGGAGAGGCTGATTTCATGCCATACTTCTTGAGTAGGTCTTTCATTTACTTGGCTTGGTTTATGAAGATTCCTTCATCAGTCTGCTTTACTTGCAGTCCAAGGAAGAAATCCAGCTCACCCATCATGTTCATTTCAAGCTTGCTCTGCATTAGCTTGGAGAATCTCTTGCATAACTTTTCGTCAGTAGAACAAAAAATAATATCATCAATATATATTTGAACTAATAAGACTTTGTCTTTATGCTTTCTAAGAAATAATGTGGTATCTACTCTACCTCTAGTGAACCCATTTTCAATCAAGAAGTTAGTTAGTGTTTTATACCATGCTCTAGGTGTTTGTTTAAGACCATATAAGGCTTTGTCTAATCTATAAACATAATTGGAAAGAGATGGATTGATGAAACCTGGAGGTTGCTCTACATAGACTTCTTCTTGGAGTTCTCCATTTAGGAATGCACTTTTGACATCCATCTGAAAGACTTTGAACTTCATGTGAGCAGCGAAGGCAAGAAAGATTCTGATGGCTTCTAGTCTGGCAACAGGAGTAAATGTCTCATCGTAGTCAATGCCTTCTTCTTGAGAGTAGCCCTTTGCCACTAATCTTGCCTTGTTCCTGGTTATAACTTCGTCTTCATCCATTTTGTTTCTGAAGACTCACTTGGTTCCAATGACAGGATGACTCTTTGGTCTTGGTACCAATCTCCATACTTTGCTTCGTTTAAATTGGTTGAGTTCTTCCTGCATGGCTTCTATCCAACTGGAGTCTTCCATAACATCCTCTATTTGCTTTGATTCCATTTGTGACATGAAGCTTAGATAAAAGCATTCATTATTAGTGGCAGCTCTTGTTTTGACTCTAGCACTCGGATCTCCAATGATTAGATCTTGAGTGTGATCTCTGGCCCATCTGTTGCTGGTTGGGACATCTGTCCTGATGCCTTCTTGTCTTAAGTCTTCAAGATCTATTTCTTCTTCTTGGTGTGGAGGTACGTTGTCTTCCATAGACCTCTCTACGATCTCATTTTCTTGCTCAACGATTTCACTATCTGGCACTACGATCGTAGTGTTGAGCTCAACGACTTCATTCGTAGTGTTTGCATTATCGGTCGTAGTGTCTTGAAGCATTGTATTGTCTAAGTCTGTTTCATCAAAGATGATGTGAATCGAGACTTCAACACTCGGTGTCTTCTTGTTGAACACTCTGTAGGCCTTACTGTCTGTGGCATATCCAAGAAAGATTCCTTCGTCTGACTTGGCCTAAAATTTTATCAGGTACTGCTTTCAATTGTTGAGAATGTAGCATGCACAGCAGAAAACATGAAAGTAGCTGACACTTGGCTTTCTTTCTTTCCACAGTTCGTAGGGCGTCTTCTTGATCGTAGAGTGTATCAGTGATCTGTTATGCGTGTAGCATGCAGTGTTGACCAGTGACGAAGCCAAGAATTGTTGACAGTGGGGGCGATTATTAGAGTATCAAACAATAAATTAAAATTAATAATTATATTAACAAAAACTGACTTAAATATATAACCAAAAATATATAATATATGTCATTGTTGTAGCCATCAAACATATACACCAAAAATAACTAGTACTCCCTCCGTCCCAAATTAATTGCTCAGTTTTGACTTTTTAAAGTCAAATTGACCATTTTTAAAACTAATTTTTTTTACTATTTTTGCTAAAATATAGGTAAAGAGATTATAACAAAAAAAAATATATACAATTTATTACTAATCCCAATTTTTATAATTTTAGAAATATATTTATATATGCTTAATTATTAATTCTAAAAATAGTCAATTTGACTTTAAAAAGTCAAAACTGAGCAATTAATTTGAGATGAAGAGAGTATAATATAACAATTACAATTGTCCTCCTCTGCGCATTTTCATTCGTTGAAATCGTTGCATAATACTTTCATTGTCAATGAAATCAAATACATCCTTCTCGATGTATGTAATCAAGCAATCATTCATTAATTGATCTTCCATAGAATTGCGCAACCTACTTTTAATTATCTTCATCGCAGAAAAAGCTCTTTCAACAGTAGCAGTCGCAACAGGTAAGATTAATGCCAACTTTAGAAGCCGATATACCAAAGGAAATACAATATATTTCTTAGTGCGTACGAGTTTTCTTGCAAGACCGCTAATCCCTTGAACTTCCAAAAACTCTTGATTTGTCCGCATATCAGAAATGTAATTATCTAGTTGACTATCAAGTTTCATAAGATCTATTGGAGAAAAGTCATTCAAATAAAAGCTAGCGAGATGAATCAATTTGTCCTTATCAAAACTAGCGAAACAATCATTAGGATTTAAGCATGCCACTGATAAAAACAAGAAGGTACTTGCTTCCGTAAAATGATCATTTAATTCTTGAAGTTGCCAATCCAAAACAGTACAAAATATCTCAACATAATAATGGTGAAAATTTGTAATACCTTGAGATTTTCGGCTTGATCTCCCATGGAATAAAGCATTCATAAGTATAATGTTAATTTTGTGTTTGTTGCAAAATAAACAAACTTCATCAAGTAGTTTCTCCCATCCTTCATCTCTCATAGCCTTCAATAGTTGCTTAGACACTTTAACTAATTCCATAGCATTTACAATGTCTTGATCCTTTCTTTGCAATGCTTGTGATAATTTATTTGTTATTCCCAATATCTTTCTCATCAATATTAGATCAAATGCAAAACCAAATGATTGTAATAACTCTAATAAACCAAAAGCAATACCTTTTTGTTGGTATACCAAACCATCATTTGAAACCTCCTCAAGTACATCAATCACTGAGGAGAACATAAGAATCAAGTTCAAAAGTGTCTCATAATGTGATCCCCAACGCGTGTCACCTGCCCGTTTAAGACTAGTTTCTTGATGTAAGCCTTTCCCACTTTGAAGTTTATTATTCATCAATGCTTCCCCGACTCTAGTAGCTTCTTTCTCTCGAAGACTATCTCGGCGCTTGCATGATGCTCCAACCACATTTAACAACTCAGAAACCTTGTTAAAAAACCAAGCAATGTGTTTATGCTTACTAGCAACAACTACAATAGTTCATTGGAGTTGATGAGCAAAACAATGGACATAAAATGCAAACGAATTCTCATTCATAATTAAGGTTTTGAGACCATTAAATTCACCTCGCATGTTACTGGCTCCATCGTACCCTTCACCATGTATTCTTGATAAACTTAGTCCGTGACTTGAGAAAAAGGTCTCAATTGCTTCTTTAAGCAATGAAGCAGTAGTACTAGTAACATGAATTATACCAACAAAACGTTCAACAACACATCCCTTTCTATCCACATAGCGTAAAGCTATGGCCATCTATTCTTTGATTGAAATATCACGTGACTCATCAACTAATATTGCAAACACATCATCTCCAATATCACTAATGATAGCAATGGTAGTTTCTAATGCAACACAATTTATAATATCTTTCTAAATATCACTTGACACCAATTTCAGATTTTTTGGAGCATTTTGCAACACAACATTGTTGATATTTTCATTGTGATCAGCAAGAAATTGTAGAAGCTGTAAGAAATTTCCTCTATTACTTGAATCCTCTTCTTCATCGTGACCACGAAAGGATAACCCTTGACGCAAAAGAAATGTTATGCAATCAACTGATGCATTTAAGCGAATTCGATATTCAAGTCTCGTTTGCTCAGATTGTTTAATAAAAACATTCTGAATGTTTTGTTTTGGTTTCATCAGATCTTGACATTTACTCCAAGCTTGGTTATGAGCACTATTAGGCCCTCCAACATGAATATCAAATCTCTCTTTCGTGCTCCATGTTGTGAACCCGTTAGTACTGAAAGAATCACCACCCGCTTGTTTTCCAGTGTCCTGCCTAAATAGATAGCAACATAAGCAAAATATTGCATCAATAGCTATGCTATACTCCAACCAATTTCCATATTCTTTAAACTAAGAAGGATTAAATCTACGTAGGTAGCTCCCAATTTGTGTCTGTGAGAAGTTATGTTTGAGTGGTTGACAAGGACCTTTTAGCATGAATGCTCTTCTTACTTCATCTTGAATATTAGGATGATACTTTGATATTTTCTTTCGCAACCCGGGGTCTGCTTCAAGATTTCCCAAATCTAATTTATCATCATCATTTTTCTGAGTTTTGTTAGAACATGATCCTTCAAATGCATAAACTTTTTTGAATACAAATTTGTCCATAGTAGTTGCAGTGTAATTTTACTATATCCAGACTCACTGATCAACTCACAAGTCACAATATGGAACCAAATACAACAAAGAAGTCATTTGTTCTCAATATATTAGCATGGTCTGCCCTGCGAAAGAACAGAAAAAGAAATGCATAATTAATAATGTGAAGATTAGTACACAAGTTTATATAAAAGAGGAAGGGCAAGTCTTGGTGCAATTAAATTGTTTAATAATGTGAAGATTACTAGATTAGGAGACAAGTAGTGGATATTGTTTAATAATTGTTTAAATTGTTTAATAATGTGAAGATTACTAAATTGTTTAATAATTAAACAAGGAAGATTAATTGTTTAATTGCAATTAAATTGTTTAGTAACACAATTACACAAGTTTTAAGGAGAACACACATTCAGGTCTAATTAGACAGAGCATAAAATTAGACAAACACACAATAGGTAATACCTCCAATTAGACAAACAAAACCAACAAAAAATTCTACTATTAGACAAACAGAACACTCACTCGGTGGAGATAAGAAAAACAGAGCATAAATTAGACAAATAAAACCAACAAAAAATTCAATTAGACAAAAAATCAAGGAAACCCCCCAATTATAATTCTACTATTATTCCTCACCCAATTATAATTCTACTATTATTCTTCACCCAATAGGCAATACCCAGTTACCCTCTCAAAAGATATAAACTATCAGGAATTCACAAACCAATTAGACAAAAAATCAAGAAAAACCTCTAATTATAAACCCTAAAAGCATAAATTTTACTAGTTGATAGATGACTTTGGGGTTGGGGCTTACCAGTTGCCGACTGTCGTCTTGGGGAACAGGGGAAGAGCCAAAGAGGCGGGACTCGGGAGATCCAGAGATGAATGAGGCGGGAGATGAAGAGCCGAAGAGGCGTGAGATGAATGGAACCTTAAGACTCTTACCAGGTACAAGCGACTAGCGAGATGCCGTAGTGTGTTCGTGACTTTGTGGGTGAATGATTTCAGTGGGTACAAAATGACTCTTCTATCCCAAAAAAAATCTATTTATCCTATATTAAAAAAAACCAGTGGGTGCAATTGACCCCACTGGATTACACGTAGCTTCGCCCCTGGTGTATACAGCTTCTGCCCAGAAGTATTTAGGCAGATGAGCTGCTGCTAGTAGAGTTCTTCCAGCCTCTATTAAGGTTCTGTTCTTTCTTTCAGCTACTCCATTTTGTTGAGGAGTTCGTGGAGCTGAGAAGTTATGACTGATGTCATTGTCTATGCTGAAATGGTTCATTTTTGTGAAGTCGAATTCTCTTCCGTGATCACTCTTTATGGCCTTGATTTTCTCTCCTTTATCATTCATCACCAGTCTGAACATCTTGATTAATTGGGAGCTCATTTCATCTTTTGAAGTTAGGAAGAATACCCATGTGAATCTGGTGTAGTCGTTGACTATAACTAGAGAGTATCTTTTTCCTCCAAGACTAGTTGTTGGAATTGGCCCAAATAGATCCATATGGAGCAACTGCAGGGGCTTGTCGATAGAGTTGGCAGTTTTTCTCTAAAATGAGCTTCTGGCTTGCTTTCCAAGCTGACAAGCATTGCATGGCATTTCCTTTACGAAGTTGAACTTAGGTAGGCCAGCAACGAGATTTTTTTATGCTAGTTTAGACATACTTTTGAAGTTTAAGTGGAAAAACCGTCGATGCCATAGCCAGCTCATTTCTTTAGATGCTTTTGCGAGAAAACATATTGTCTCGTCTGAGCTTAGTTGACCAAGATTCACTATGTAGACATTTCCTTCTCTTGTCCCGGTTAGCTTTACAGCAGATGTCTTCAAATCTCTGACTTGACATTGGTTGTTGAGGAATGTTACTTGATGACCCTTGTCACAGAGTTGGCTGGTGCTTAGAAGGTTGTGTTGGAGACCTTCCACATATGCTACTTTGCTGAAAGATATTGCACCATTACCAGCAGAGTCGTATCCTCTTGTCTTGCCCGAGCCGTTGTCTCCAAAGATGACTGAGGGACCCTCCTTTTCTATATAGTTAGATAGAAGGGCTTTGTTCCCTGTCATGTGCCTTGAGCATTCACTGTCCAGATACCATGTTGTGATTGTAGAGCTCTTTTTCTATTAAAACATTGAACCTTCATTTTGGTACCCATATTTGCATGGGTCCTTCTTTGTTAGTGCCTTTGGGGACCCAAATCTATTTAATCTTAGGTCTCACATGCATGAAATTATAATAACACTTGGCAGCCTTGTGACCATATTTATTGCATATAAAAAATCTAGTATGATGTATGCATGTGCGTGTATGATGATTCATCCTCCATTTGGACTTTTGTGGTTTCTTTAGTTGTCCTTCTATTAAAATAATTCTCATTATTCCACGTGTCCTTGGATTTCATAAATAGTGATGAGTATGCCTTACCTCTACTGTACCTTCCTAGTTGATTCATAAAGTTGGTCTTGCTTGACTCTACGATTCTTTGACGTTGGTGAGTATAGGTTAGGTTACTCTTCTCTTATATGAAGCTCAGGCCAACATGAGATCCTTTACTCCTTTGAGTGTGAATGGAAACAGTAGAACAGGGTTGAACTGGTTCTTCCTTCTGTGAGGATTTCACAAAGGTAAGGCTTCTACTAAAACTTGAGGCATTACTAGTGCTAATTTCCTTTGTCTTTTCCACACATGGCTCTGAGATGAATTCCCCAAAGCCTAAGCATGTTCTGTCGAATGTACTTCTCTGACTAGAGAGCAGGGAGTCCATGGATGATGAAGATTTATTCCATGTAGAGATAGTCTTTTCTAGTTCCTCAATTTTAGAGGTTAGATTAGACTCTCTTTGTGCATTGAGATTATGTGTCTGATTTAAGATCTCATTCTCAGCCTCAAGTTTGGAGAGAAGGTTAGTACTTAGAAGGGCTGTTTCAAGCTCTTCTTGAACTTTCTTCTTCTCCTCTTGAAGAAGTGAATGATCCTTAAACAAAACTCTGAACCACTTCATGTATTGATGTAGATCAATGGTTATGCCATGCAGTGCAGTTCTTAAATCATTTATGTCTACATCAGGTGAGTTGAAGTCAAATACCTCATCGAGACTTACACCATGTATGTTGAAATTTTGTTTGTCCTTTGCGTGTTTGGCCATCAGGCATAGATTAGCCATTTGTGGTTCTTCATCATCTCCGGAGTCAGGATTGGAGTCATTGTCTAAATCACTCCACGATCCTCCAGCTACCAGGCCTTTGTCTCTCTTCTGAGGCCTTTTGTTGCCTTTGTATTCCTTCTTTGCATGTGATTTCTTCTTTAGTTCTTCTCTGAGAGGTTTGTTGCAGTTGTCAATGAAGTGGCCAGGCTTCTTGCAATTGTAGCATAGATCATTCATTTGCTCCTGGCTGCTGTAATTGCTGACCTTCTTTAGCTTGCTGGTTTTGCCTTGACGCATGAACCATCTTAGTCTTTTTACCAGCATAGCAAGGTCTTCATCATCGTCCTCATCATAATCAGAGTCAATCTCAGTGTTGACCTTTGATTCATCTTCAGTTGCCTTGAGAGCAACACCCTTATCCTTCCTTCTTCCTTCTTCCTTCTAATAGGGTTTCAGCTTATTGAGTTAGCTCTGGTTCGTATGTCAGGAGATTGCCATATAGCCGTTGAACTGCCATCTTGTGAAGATTCTTTGACTCTCTTATAGCAGTGGTTTTGGCATCCCACCTGCTCGGTAGGGCTCTCATGAAATTTATGATCAGATCTTTGTTAGGATAGATCTTCCCATATGCTCGTAGAGAGTTGAGCAGAATGTTGAATCTCTCATAGGTGGCAGTTACGTTTTCTCCTTGAACATGAGCAAACATCTCATACTGCTGTGTTAGGAGTGATTGTTTATTTTCTCTAACTTCTTCAGTTCCTTCGTGCATGATTAGCAGTGCTTCCCAAACCTCCTTAGCAGCTTTGTTGTTGACAACATTTTCAAACAGATCGTCTTCTAAGGATTGGAACAGGATGTTCTTGGGCTTTTTGTCAAGTTGGACAGCTCTCTTCTCGTTGTCTGTCCACTCTTCTTTAACATTGATTTGTATTCTGTTTGGATCGTCAGTGGTTCGTGCAAGCTTTGTTGGAACATAGGGCCCATTCTGAACGGTCTTTCAAGTTGGTATCAAAGCCACGAAACTCTAAAGCATTCTTCTTTGAATCCTTAAACCATGAGTAAGTCAGATTCTAGCCCCATCATTATTCAACACGAAGGTTCATCATTCAATGCAGGAATTGTATTGAATGAGACCAACTATGATCTGTGGTCTCAAATGTTAGAGATGCAAATTGCTGAGAAGGAGAAACTCTCTTTCATTCGTGGCACATCGCCGTCACCTAAGGAGAAAGATGAAGGCTATGAAAAGTGGTATTCAGACAATCAGAAGGTCAAAAGATGGTTGTTGATGTCTATGTCCCCGGAGATTATGAAGCGATACATTCGCTTACCTACCGCACAAGATATTTGGAAAGCTCTATCTAAAACCTTTTATGATGGAGCAGATGAATTAAAAGTTATTACCTTGAACCAAAGGGCTTTCTCTGCCAAATAAAATGGCAGACCGCTCTCTATATATTATGGAGAACTGACTGAAATCTTCAGTGAGTTGGATCATCGTGATAAGGTGGTCATGGTGGATGAGACAGATATTGCATCCTATCAGAAATTGCTTCAGCGACAAAGGGTGCATATCTTTCTCGCTGGATTAGAGGGTGATTTCGAGCAAGTGCGCGGCAAAATCTTGAGTAAAGATCCTATTCCTGAGTTAGAAGAGTGTTATGCCCTAGTTCGCCGCGAAGTTGTTAGGCGCGGGGTGATGAACGGACAACTAGAAAATTCTGAAGCTTCAGCCATGGTGGCGACAAATCATCATACAAATGCACCCATTGTGATCAAACGGGTCATACAAAAAGTCAATGCTATGAACTTGTGGGATATCCAGAATGGTGGGATCATAGCCGTGATTCCCGGAAGAAGAATTCCAAGAATACCTCTACTGCTGCAATTGTTGAAACAAAGACAGAGGATGATAGCGATGAAAAGTTCTTCGCATTGGCAGCAGCAACAGGTAATGGTGGTAAGGTTTTAAATATTTCTACACCTGTTTCTAATAGTGCATGGATAATTGATTCCGGTGCTACGGATCATATGACATTTGATTCTAGACAAGTTTCACCTATTAAACCTTCCTCACAAAGTTCTGTTTCTACTGCCAATGGTACCTCAATTCCGATTATCGGGGAAGGATCTTTGTCCCTCACTAACACCTTAAATTTAGATTCTGTTTTGGTTGTTCCCTCTTTGAATTATAATCTTTTGTCAGTTTCTCAAATAACCACTGCCTTATTTTGTGTTGTCATTTTTTGGCCCGAATTTTGTGTATTTAAGGACATCCGGACAAGGCAGACGATTGGTTGTGGTGTTAGGCGAGGGAAGCTGTATTACTTAGACATGGTGTCCAAAAGTTCAGATAAGTTGCGTCAAGCTTTAAAGATTGGGGGTTCGAAGGAGGAATAAAGGAAATCTGATATATGGTTATGGCATCGACGTCTGGGGCATGCTTCTTTTGGTTACATAAAGAAATTATTTCCTAGTTTATTTGCAAACTTTGATGTTTCTAGTTTCAAATGTGATGTTTGTAAACTTGAAAAAAGCCATCGTGCTTCGTTTCCATTAATTTTGAATAAAAGTCCAGTTCCTTTTATGATTATACATTCTGATGTTTGGGGACCATCTAAATTTGCTACTTTGGATGGATTGCATTGGTTTGTTACTTTTATTGATGACTGTACCAGGATGACTTGGGTATGTTTGATGAAGTCCAAAAGTGAAGTAAACTTGTTATTCCAAAAATTTCATAAAATGGTTTGTAGTCAGTACAATTCACAGGTTCAGGTTCTCCGCAGTGACAATGGAGGTGAGTATTTGAGTTTTGAATTGAAGTGGTACTTGGAAGCCCATAGAACCATTCATCAAACTACTTGTTCTGATACACCTCAATAGAATGGGGTGGCGGAGCGAAAAAATCGTCACTTGTTGGAGGTTGTCCGTGCTTCATTAATAGAAGCACATATGCCTTTATCCTATTGGGGACACGCACTTACCTCTGCAATATATTTAAACAACCGAGTACCTTCCAGCACTATTAATTTTCGGACACCATCTCAGGCTCTTAGTGAAGCAATTGTGGCTCTAGTCGTTCCAAACTTACCTCCTCATGTTTTTGGTTGTGTAGCATTTGTAATAACCCGAGATTTTCTATATAAAATAAATAAGAAATTTTGTGTATAAATTTTTTTTATTTAATGACGAGACTAAGTGTCAAGTAAAGTGAACGATAAATGTGAATATATTTATTTCTTGAAAAATTAGAAATAATTTTGTAATTATTATTTACCACAAATTATATGGTAATAAATTTCTGTAAGCCGGAATGTTTTATTAATTATTTTCAATGAAAACATGATTGGAAATAATATATGAAGTGATAATTAGATTTATATAATAAATATTTTATTATATGAATTGTTCAGAATATTTAAGTTAATTATTTTAACTTGATTATTGATGTTGTGTACGAAGAATAAGTCAGATATGAGATCCAAACCCTAGATTGGGATTGTGATCAAGAGATGAGAATAATAATATTATATTATGATTTTACAGTACCATAATTACGTACTGTGTATGTGCGGACAGATAATATTGAGCAATGATGGTCAATTAGGTCATATCATATTACCATGCTGTGAAACCCTAATTATTAAACTCAGTTATGAGATATGACTGAGTAGTGACTGTGTATATGAAGTTATTGTGTATAAGAATATCGATAATTAGAAGAAACCCTAATTATTATTTTACGTCGATAATTAGGACAAACCCTAATTATTATAACCCTAACCGGTTGAAGTTAGAAACCATAACGACTGTGTTAATAACATACACAGATAATTATAGAACCCTAATTTTAATTACCGGGTTTAATTTCGATGTTATTTGATGCAGTTGATTATTTAAAGTTGTGTAATATGATGTTAATTGATGATATGAGTTGATAAATCAAAGACCCATAACATCAAAGTACACGAATTTGAAGATTTAAGAAATTTGGAAAATTTCATTTATGTGATTTTTTCGTCAAATGTCAGAGCTTAAAGATCTTTGATCGATCATGAGTTTTGTTCTTTAAGAGTTGTTATGTGTAGCCTGATATGTAGTCTTTAATCTACAAAAACAATCAAGTCCATATCATGTATAGATTAGAAGTTATAGATGGTCAAACATGGTTGACCGATCATGATAAACTATTTTTGGGCAGTCTGTAATGGGGGCATTCTTGTCCACTTTTTGTGCTTTAAAAGGTCTGGACTTTTGATATGTTGTAGTGCATTGAGTTAGGAAGCCATAGGCTTTGGAATGACCTCATTCCGACCTCGGATGAGGGAATTACGGTGATTGGAAGGAAATGTGTCAAATTTCTCAAAACTGAAAGTCAGCAGCGAGATGTGCTATTCGGGACACTGTTTCGATCAGTTAATGTTTCCAAAACCTTTTGGACTTTTGGTATGTTGTAGTACACTGAATAAGCTTTCCATAGACTCCGAAACGGACTAAATCCAATATCGGAGGAGAGAGTTATGACATTTCAAAGTAGTAGTGTCAAAACTATCCAACAAGTGCGGTGCAGTCCACTTGAACAGAATTTCTGGGCTGATGTGTTCGGAATTTGGAAATGGTCAAAGAATAAAAGTTGTAGCCCCAGAAGTTAGCTTCGCGTGGGCTTAAGAATCGCTCAAAAATGTTTTGAAACGAAAAAGTTATGACTATTTTAGCGAGAGAGGGTAAAGCTGAAACGAAATTAAAAACTGTTATGAACGTCTACTTTTGACGCACTGTTTGGGCTACCTAATGAACCTGAATTGGGTAATTCGTATTTTTTCAAAATACTCTGGTATACCATGTATAACATATCCAAAGTTGGGAATGTTCTGATAAATAAGCAAGGCGTGAGAAGTTCACCATTTTCTAAACTTATAAATAGAAGGGCTTGGCCTTTGTTTCATTCACCAACAATAAGGCCTCCAATTTTTGAGAAAGGCTTTGTTGGGGGAGGACTTTTTATAAAGATCTCCTTAGTTAAATTTTGGCGTGGAAGTGCGTATTCAGTTTGTGAAATTCGTATTTCCGGGTATGTTTTCTTATTTAATTTTTGTAATTTATTTAATTGTTAGTTAAAGTTTAAATTTTTGAAGTTTAGTTAGTTTGTTAATAAACTAGTTAGTTTACTATGTTTATTTTGGCTTGGAATTGATTATGTAAATGAGTTATTTGTGATGACTTTTAAAATTTGTGATGAATTTCATTAATTAATTATTATTAATGATATTAAAATTATTTAATGATTATATTAAATAATTTAGTTTAAAAATGATTTTAATATTATAAAAATCATTTTAAATGAAAATAAGGTATTTAAAAATATTTTAAGTTATAATTAATAACTTTTAATATTTGGATAAATAGTACATTAATATTTAAATATTAATGGTAATTATTTAAAAATGATTTTTATTGTTTTAAAAATCATTTAAGGGTAATATAAATGTTTTAAAAATAGTTTGAGTTATTATAATTAACTTTTATATTTTGGCAATGGTTTCATTAATAGTTTAGTATTAATTAAACTATTAATGATAATGGAATTGTTTAATGTTTAAATCATTTAATTATGATTCCGATATTTGAAAATTATAGCCGGCCAAACTAGCTGACTTGAGAACCTGTTATGAAGTTCTGAATTTGATGAAGAACACCTATAGTAACAATTATATCACTATAGGCCCTTTAGTGACAGATTTTAATTATTTTAAATTTTTCAATTTCTGGAAATTCTGAAAATGTTTAAAAATAAAATGTCTGATATTTACAGATGTTGAGTTATAGAATAAGAGTCTTAGACTCAGTATTTACCCGATAAAACTGTCGGTACGCCGACAAATGTCAGACCTTATAAAAGAAAGAAAATGCTACTGTAAGAGCATGGATGAGATATTTGAAAAATGTATAATAATATTTCAAGTATAGAATAGGAACTAAAAGTATGATCACTGTGATTATGTGATTAGATTATGTGCTGATTGTAATAGACAGTACTATGTGTTAAGATATATTGTTCTAATCGAACTAATGATCTGATTATTGATAGGTTGTGATAAAGAAATAAAACCTAAGTTGAGATTTGTAATCAGCGAATCAGGCAAGTATCCTACCTTTGCATTTCCTTTATGCAATGGACATGAGTAAGAATGTTTCAGAATTATTATATTCCTATACAAATTATGTACGCTTTGATTATCAACATGTTAATTCAGATATATATATATTCTGTTCATTGATTTCTAAATGGTTATACAAATGTCCTCACTTGGATAATCATGGCATTTATTCACATGTTGATACACCTTTGTCAATTACCCGTATAACATATATGTTGAACTACATATTATTGTTGAGCAAGATTAAAAACCTTCGGGTTTGGAACCAGACATGTATGAACATTTCTATATGGGAAATTTTTGCGCCCAAGGCGGATAGAGTGAGCGATGAATTTCGTTCAAGTT